>CAWUER010000252.1:0-18455 GCA_963921195.1 Pegoplata infirma
ATCCGTTCAAAGTATAAATTTTTTATTAAAATTTATTAATTTTCGTAACAATTGGAATATTTTTTATTTCCCTGCAGGATAAGTGGCCGGTCCTTGATAGTTCTCGTGATATGTCACTTAGACACAATGACCTACATATTACAAACTTGACACCTTTTATATAAAAACACCTGTTTCTTTCGTGGGGAAGTGTCTTAAACTCCGGATACATCACATGTGAAATGTTACTGGGCCTATCCCTTTGGAACACTACCCGATTCGTTTCAATACACCACTTTTTTTCGGGACTTTTCCAAAAATTTTCCTAGAAGCATTTTAAATAAAATTTTTATTCCAAAACGCAAAGAAAACTGCAAACTAATTTTTTCCGGGACTTAGAAAATATTTCAAAGTTTGTCCAAAATTTTTTTATCCTAATAAATTAGTCAATAAATTTTTTATCGTAATTTAATAAATTTCTTTATTCAAATAAACACCAAAAAAAGTTGTGTCTTATGGACTTATACAATTTCGATACGTCCCATTTTTTGTTCTAAAAGTGCTATAATAGTACCATATTTTTTGTTTTTAAAGCGCATTCAAAGCGCTTTAAAATAGCAACGGCATACCGTTTACCGTGGTTATCATTTTGGACGCTGGGGGAGTACTAAACTGTGATGCTTTCCCAGCACACAAGCGACCATAAAAGGTACTTTGCCAGCGCTTTCCCGTTCGTATTTTTCTGCCTGGGTATATTTATATGCGTTACACGCAGAATAACAAAGTGAGTATACCCTTATACTGTAGTTGGAGGGTATAAAAACTGTGTGTTTAAGGAATCTTTAAATTTTTCGTTTTGCAAACAAACAAAAAATAAATTGTTTAAATTAAGTATTTTTTCGTTAAAATTTTTTACGCTGCCAAAATAAAATTTCATAATTATATATAAACTTTTCTTCTTTTTCGTTTCAACAGACTTTTTATCTTTTATTTAAATTTTTTGCTACAAAGAAATATTAGGTAATTTGCCAAATATTGGCGTTTTACAAAATAAATGAAAAAATAATATGATAAATAATGACTTAGCAAATTGTTCATGACTACGTTTTTTGTTTATACAAATTTAACAAAGATTTATTAGAATTTTTTATTTTTAGTGTTTGCTATTTAATAAAAAACAATTTGTATAGATAATCAGAACCAGACAAATCAGTTTTATAATAATAAATAAATATTTAAATAAAAAAAAATGTTATTTGGTAAGCCCTGCAATGAATTACAGTTTTTTTTTTTTTCAAACTGTAACGTGGTTTTAGTACGTTTGTGTCAACTTGGCTTTAGAGCTTTTTTGGAAGCGAGACTAACTGTTTTCGAAATATCCCTATTTGAAATTGGCAAAAAATTGCAATTTTCTACAAAAATCTCAATATTTCTTTCCCTTGACCCTTCATAGACCTTGAGACAGTATATTATTCCGTCGCGCCATTCAATCAAAGTTTTGTATTTTTAAAAACTTTCTACTAATATTTTGGATTTTTAAAAAATGAAAAAAATATTGCCACAATAATTTTGACATGTCAAACAATTTCTGAAATCGGTTTGGCGGTTTTCGAGATATCGCCTTATGAAATTCGTTAAAAATATCTAAAAATGGAGTTTTTTTTTTGCACATTCAAGAAGTTTAAAAAAAACTCAAAATTTTTTAAATAAAATAAAATAAAATAAAATAAAATAAAATAAAATAAAATAAAATAAAATAAAATAAAATAAAATAAAATAAAATAAAACAAAACAAAACAAAATAAAATAAAATAAAATAAAATAAAATAAAATAAAATAAAATAAAATAAAATAAAATAAAATAAAATAAAATAAAATAAAATAAAATAAAATAAAATAAAATAAAATAAAATAAAATAAAATAAAATAAAATAAAATAAAATAAAATAAAATAAAATAAAATAAAATAAAATAAAATAAAATAAAATAAAATAAAATAAAATAAAATAAAATAAAATAAAATAAAATAAAATAAAATAAAATAAAATAAAATAAAATAAAATAAAATAAAATAAAATAAAATAAAATAAAATAAAATAAAATAAAATAAAATAAAATAAAATAAAATAAAATAAAATAAAATAAAATAAAATAAAATAAAATAAAATAAAATAAAATAAAATAAAATAAAATAAAATAAAATAAAATAAAATAAAATAAAATAAAATAAAATAAAATAAAATAAAATAAAATAAAATAAAATAAAATAAAATAAAATAAAATAAAATAAAATAAAATAAAATAAAATAAAATAAAATAAAATAAAATAAAATAAAATAAAATAAAATAAAATAAAATAAAATAAAATAAAATAAAATAAAATAAAATAAAATAAAATAAAATAAAAATTAAAAATCTTTGCATATTTTTAAAAGTTACAAGCTCCGAAAGCCTTTTAATCTCAGGGTGGTCAACTTTGGCACTCTATAACTCACGCTGTATTGCAATAGGGTCACTCCAAACCAGCTATTTTGAAAGCTTATATCATTGATTTTATTTGCCTCATTCATAATGTTTCAATCTGATAAATAGTTTGAAAGTTACATAGATATAAGCATTTTTTTTTTTGCAAACACTATTTACCGATATTTTCAAAATGGCAATATCTCGAGAACCAGTCATTAGATATCAAAATCTTTACAAGATTCGTATTTAGCATGGCAAATGCATGACGTCTATCCACCTCTATCTCTAATTTCGCAACGGATCAGACTAGAAGCGAGAGAAACTTGGTTAACCCGATGGGCTGAGTCGGACTGCTGTATTCAGACAAAATCATTATGGGATGAAAATTCGTTGAAACATAGCCAAGTTCTTCTTGATATGGAAAGAAGACAACTGAGAATGGTAATTAATTTGATTACAGGCCACAACACCCTGGGTAAACACATGGTAAGAATTGGAAGAGGTAATGATGATACATGCCGATGGTGTAGGGAAGCTGTTGAGGACAGTTATCACTTTTTATGTGAATGCCCTGCACTGTCTTTTAGAAGATTTAAATTATTTGGCTCTTTCTTCTTTCAGAATTTACATGAAATCCGAGGAATAAATCCATGGACCTTACTGGCGTTTATCAAATTATCGAAGTGGAATGCATAGATGCAACTATTGATTTTTTATCGAAGAAGAAGGGAAACTGGAATCATAATGGGCCACAAGTCGGCCTCTATGGGCATTGGTTTTTTTGCCAATGCCATCCACCATAACCTAACCTAACCTAACCTAACCTAACCATGGCAAATGCAATAATATACGTGGTCTAATTTTTTTTTAAAAAATTTTTGAAAAATTTTTGGAAATTTACAATGGGAGTTGGCATTTATTTCCACCAAAAAAATATGTACTTTGAGTTAGCAGAATAACAAAAATGGATGTAAAACGACAAAAAATTATTTTTTTGCTCTGAAATTTTTATGGCAGATAGGTATTACATAGGGGAGCTATTTGCCGTCGGAAACTCATTTCTGGCAAATTTGAGTTGGCATATTTTGAATATAGGTTCACGATATATAAAGTAGTTACGTGACTGACTGATGACTGACTGACATACTAATCACGCATCATCCCACAGCCTAAACCACTGAAGCTAGAGTCTTGAAATTTGGATTGTAGTTTCACCTCCCGGAATACATATCCGCTAAAGCTGGGTTTTTGGAAATGTTGATTTTAAGGGGTAAAAACGAATGGTTGAAAAAGGGGAAAAAGCGAGTATTTTTGTACTTTTTATTTTTTCTAAAAAAAAAATTCCATTAATTTAAAATGTAGGATCCTCTAACGGAAAAACATTTCCAAAAAAAGGACTTTCTGGAAATTCGGATTCCTAAGGGTAAAAAAGTGTAAAAATGGTACTTTGGTACTTTTTATATTTTTTGAAATTAAGGTCCTACAAAAATATTAAAATTTGCAATGGTGGTTTCAACAACGGAAAAAATTCTAAAAAGGTACTTTTTCGAAATACCAATTCTAAGGGGCGTAAAAAGCGATCACTTTGGTACTTTCTATTTTTTCTAAAAAAATCCTATTAATTTGAAAATTGGAATGTAGGATCCTCTAACATAACAACATTCTTAAAAAAAGTTCCTCTGGAAATTCGGACTCCTAAGGGTAAAAAGTGGTAAAAAAATTTACTTTGGTACTTTCTAAATTTTCTGAAATTAAGGTCCTACCAAAAAATATTAAAATGTTAGTTCCAACAACGGGCAAAATTCTGAAAAAGTACTTTTTCAAAATTCCGATTCTAAGGGGTGGGGGGGGGGGGGGTTGGTTAAAAAAGTGTATTTTCCAAAGTACCTCTTATGGTCGCTTGTATAATATAAAATAAAATAAAATTAAATAAAAATTGTTTTATTCGACCTTTAAAATATTCTATTTTGAGAATGTTTATTCTGGCTCGAGGTCATTATTTTCATAACTAATTAAAACCATGATATTCTCATATCACAATTTTCAAAAAAATAATTTTTTTGTTTTAAATTTATTTTTTTATTGTTTAATAAAAATTAATCAGAATTTGAAAATAATGGTTGGCCCGCCACAGTGATGAATAGAGTTTGCAAAACGATTAAAATCGTAATCGTAATCGCGTTTAATCGCACCAATTAATCGTAATCGACAAAACAATTACTCGATTACGATTAATAATTTTCTATGAAATTCACTGTTTGATAACAAATTTAAAATATATTATCTTTGGAAAACTTCCACCAAAAAAATTTCTGATTTTTGAAAAAAAAAAAAATATTGATTTTGGTATAAAATTGGTCAACAAATTTCTGAAATCGACCAAACGGTTTTCGAGTTATCGCTATTTAAACTTGTCCAAAAAATGAACATTTTCGGATTGGTGGTCGGAGGGTATTAGGGTAAAATTGCTAACTTCTGAACCAGTGGTCGGATTTTTTGTTTTTGGGCTTGTTGGAAAGGTCTTTGGGAGCCTTTTAAAATCAATAAAAACAAAAAAAAAAGTGAAAACGCCGAGATAGAGAGTTTAAAAAAAAATGGGAAAAGTCATAAGAATGCACATAACCACAATTTGCTCAAAGATAGGCCTACCTATTACCATTCTAAATTGCCTTAAACGAAGCTCAAAGGTCTTACTGTTCCAAAGTTATGACCATTTGACTGAAATGCAAATGGTTTATGAAATACCTCGATTATTTGCAAACTCTAGTGATGAATCACCCTAATATGGTATTATTACACCCACAACAACAAATGACATATTGATGTAGTCCAATGGACTATCATATGTAAAAATGTTTTAAATAGTTTTGTTGGTTATTAACAATCGTTGCCTTACTATTAAAGTACAATTTCTTCGTCTTTCTAATTCACATTGTGGATAGAGTCGAATATGTATTAATATTTAAGTTTGTGCACAAATGTTTTGTCATTAGACTCGTTTGCTTCTTTGTAGTAAATCGTTTCTAATTTTTGCTAAATAATCTTGACAATGGAATCTGACAAATTCCGAAACACGTGTCGATTAAGTCTTGCAAAAATGACCAACTTAAATAAATTTAAAACAAAAAAATAATTTTTTTTTTTGAAAATTATGCTCTGAGAATATCATGGTTTTATTTAGTAAAGAAAATAATGACCTAGAGCCAGAATAAACATCCTCAAAATATAATATTTTAAAGGTCGAATAAAACAATTTTTATTTATTAAAAATTAATCAGAATTTTAACATAATGGTTGGTACGCCATAGTGATGAATAACCCTTATATGGTATTATTTCATTCACAACAACAAATAACATATTGTTGTAGTCCAATGGACTATCATATGTAAAATTGTTTTAAATATTTTTGTTGGTTATTGACAATCGTTGCCTTATTAGTATGGTACAATTTCTTCGTCTTTCTAATTCACATTGTGGATAGGGTCGAATATGTATTAATATTTTAATTTGTGCACAAACGATTTGTCATTAGACTCGTTTGCTACTTTGTAGTAAATCGTTTCTATTTTTGCTAAATAATCTTGACAATGGAATATGACAAATTCCGAAATACGTGTCGATTAAGTCTTGCAAAAATGACCAACTTAAATAAATTTAAAACAAAAAAATAATTTTCTTGAAAATTATGCTATGAGAGAGAATATCATGGTTTTAATTAGTAAAGAAAATAATGACCTCGAGCCAAATTAAACATCCTCAAAATGTAAACTTTAAACTTTTGGAATAAGATTTGTTTTCTCTAAATACTCGTACATGATGAGTTGTTTGTGCTTGATTTAATTTTTTTGTTCATTGTTTTTAAACACATTTACACACACTTTAATTTCCATACTAATCAAATAGGTCTGTATAGATATGGTTGTGCCATTTTTGCATATTTTTTACTGAACCTCCTAAGGTAAACCTCCGGTAAGCTCATAGAATTATTGCCTGATCATTTTTTTCCACAAAAAACGCTTAAAATACTTCATTGGCATTTTCCGGAACTAACTACAGTGTAATGACAGCACTTTGTCCCTCAAGAATTTTTTTTGTTAAGTCCGAAAGATGACCCACAATGAGATTCAGATTCTCCAAAAATGTTTCCGCGACTGTTATTTACAAAGATTATGATGACTGTCGCCTTCTCAATCTTGAGTTCCAAAGTTTTTTTTTACACGTTAATACTTTTACCATCGCATATAAATATTACACCTTTTTTTAAGTTTTCTTATTAAATTATATACAAACCATCTGCAATAACCCCTTTTTTTATTTCACTAAAGCCCTTATTGTGCTTATAATACAATTTAAAAGTTGTTCTTTTTATCAGCTTTACCTTCAACTTTGTGTGGTGGCTTAATTATATTAAAACATAAATAAGTTTTTTTCTTCATTTCATTCTTTGCTTTCTTTAAACTACATTTGCAACAATAAATATGCGATTAATAAAAAATAAAATCACGAATGCTGTTTAAATTAAGAAAGAGGGAGTTTAACACAAGCAAAGTTTTTTCTTTTTTTTTAATTAAAATAAATTATAGTTGGCCACGTTCGTTCATAACACATGGCAACACTTTTTATGCCCGGGTTCAGATAGCTAATTTTGGGTAATTGGGGTACGCTGATTTTAAATGTGGCTACCGTTTTTGGGGGTCAGCTCTAGTTTTTGAGATATAACCTAAGGAAACTTTGAGAATAGGCTATCTTTGGCATGTTTATGCGTCCATATTTACCAAAACTGGTTTTCATCCAAAAAGTGAATTACGATTTCAGCTATGTTGGATATGCTGATTTCAAAAATGCTTTATCTTTTTTTGAGTAATCTTTAGTTTTTAAGATATCGCTAAAACTAAACTCTGATTAATTTTTATTAAACAATAAAAATTGTTTTATTCGACCTTTTAAATATTATATTTTGAGGATGTTTATTCTGGCTCGAGGTCATTATTTTCTTTACTAATTAAAACCATGATATTCTCATAGCATTATTTTAAAGAAAAGTATTATTTTTTTTTTTTTGTTTTAAATTTATTTATGTTGGTCATTTTTGCAAGACTTAATCGACACGTGTTTCGGAATTTGTCTGATTCCATTGTCAGGATTATTTAGCAAAAATTGAAACGATTTACTACAAAGTAGCAAACGAGTCTAATGACAAATCGTTTGTGCACAAACTAAAATATTAATACATATTCGACTCTATCCACAATGGGAATTAAAAAGACGAAGAAATTGTACTATACTAGTAAGGCAAAGATTGTCAATAACCAACAAAAATAGTTAAAACATTTTTACACATGATAGTCCATTGGACTACAACGATATGTTATTTGTTGTTGTGAGTGTGATAATACCACATTAGGGGTATTCATCACTATGGCGTGCCAACCATTAAGTTCAAATTCTGATTAATTTTTATTAAAAAACTAGCTATACCCGGTCCGCGTTGCTGGCCCTAAGAAAAAAACGGTTTTATGTTGCATCTTTATTTAAATATAGTGTCGGACAAAATTAAAGCACGGATCCGGGCCCAGCTAGTAACCTTTGGTTCCACATCTCAACAAAATCGGTTCAGCCGTTTTTGCTTAATTTGAAACAGACAGACATAACGTTAAGTATAGTACAAAGGGCTTGTCATTTAACGCTTTTTCATCGAATCGTGATAGTCTAAAGTTCCATGCTGCATACTCGATTAGTACTATCTGTGCTGCAAATTTCATTGACATCAGTTTTGCCGTTTTTGTGTGATTGCGAAAGAGGAGGAAATAACTTTTTATTTATGAAAAACGGGAGTGACATTTTATACCTTTTTGCCTAATCGCGCTCTACATATGACCTACAGTTCCCGCTCAGTTAGTTCAATCAGTAGTAACAGATTCGGCTTATCCGTTTTTGCGTGATTTTAAAACAGACAAATATAACGTTCAGTATAAAACAAAGGGGCGTGGCTATTTACGCCTCTTTGTTCAATCGTGGTCAGTATTTTTATTTCTTATATGGCCTATATATGCACTTGGTTAGCGCTGTATATAGTGAAAATGTCAAGAGAATCGGTTCAGCTGTTTTTGCGTGATTGCGAAACAGGCAGACAACGTCCAGTATAGTACAAAGGGGCGCACATTGGATCGAAAATCGAAAGTCCCGGTCAAAGGGTAAAACTAATCATCCAAACTCATTGAAATTTGTGTCCTATATGGATTTTTGCTCGCTGAATTCATGCGTGCTCTCAAACTTTTAAAATTTGTAATATTTTACGAGATATTTTGGTCCAAATTTTTTTATTTTTGGATTTTTTCAGTTTTTATATAATTTTTTATAGAGATGTGTAATTTATTGTTATTTTTTTACGCTAATATGATAATAGGGAATTGTTTTAAAACATTGCATGCTTGATTTGCAAAAAAATTGCGCGGAAAGCTAAATTCACAAAACGCGACATAACGCGAAAAATAGAAATGAAAAGTTATAAAGCTTTATGTAAATTATAAATATCATCTGTCCTTATAATTTGACTAACACTATTTTCAAATTCGGCAATTAATACACTGAAAAAAATTACTCTGAAATTTTAACCGTCAAATATTTCTGCGGTGTTCAAGAAAATGGGTATAAAACCGATATGGAAATTAAAGAGGACGTAAACACCTTTAGTGTTCTGTGCATACTTTTTTTAAAAAACTTGGGCAATTTTTTTTATTCTAAACTGAAATTTTTGTTTTTTTCAGTGTAGATATTTTTTTACATATTTGGACCGATTTTATTTTCTTTGTAGATTAACTTTTGGATTTGAAGCTGAACTAAAGAAAAATTATAATGGTATGCCTTTAATGAACGCGAATGTTGCAAAATTGCAAAAATAAAAAATCGCCATTTTTGATTTTTTTTGAAAATTTTTTTTTTTTTGTTTTCTTCAAATTCGGAGTCAGAGCCCCCTAAAACATATAAAAATAATTTTTTCATTAATAAAAACAGCGAAAAAATAATGACCGGGTGTTTCTTCTACACGATCCACTTTGGGGCGTGGCATTTTACGCCCCTTTTTCCAATCCACTATGGCCGAAAAACCCCAAATCGCGGCAAAAACTATTTCCAGACAAGCTAGCCTCACCAAATTTGGTATGCAGGGTTCTACTGTCGAAATATTTGATTTGAGAAAAAATGGGCGGTCCACGCCCCCTTTTTCTAGTGGCCCGCCGACAGTAAGGGGGATTTTCGAAAAAAAATAATGCTCACAAAACTATATTTACTAAAAATCTTCCTTAATAATTTGAAGTGTTTGACCGAATATTCGGTAGGCAAAAAAGTACTATTCGGCCATTATTCGGCTTCGGTCACATTTTTGGACGAATATGGCCGAATACCGAATAATTGTAAAATTTTAAAATTGTAGTCAATTGTTGAAAAACATATTCAAGTAGAAAACACTTTTTTAGTGATAGTAATTTATTAAAAATATTATTATTTTGAGGAAATTACGTTTTTAATAATATAATATAAAAAAAAAATTTTTAAGTCTACATTTTTTTTGAGTGTATAATTTTTTTTGAGTGTAATTTTTTTTTGTTTGAGAACAAAAAGTTTTTTGAATTAAAGAAACACTATAAAATATTTTTTTAGCTTTCCACTAACAATAAGCTTTAAAGCGTTTTTAGTGTGTTTTTCAACACGTGAATTTGCGAAAAAAAACCATCCAAAATTCACGCTTTTGCTAATAACTCATTCTTTCGCACTCGTTCGCATATCATATTAATATACAATAAAACCTGAGCTTTCTACGAAGATTTACATGTATAAAAATGTTTTAACAATTGTTAACATTATAAGTTATACTCCACGAAAAACGATAAAACTATTCACAATTTCATAAAAAATTACCCCCAAAAAAACTCCAAAATAACTACGAAATAAAATTTTTTCTCCTAGTATGTTAAGAATTCGTAAAAATACTCACCTCGAGTATTAAAATTCATATTCACAACATTTTTTTAACCAAAATATATTAAAAAAAAAATATATATAGATTTATTAAATTTGGTTGCTTTACAACTTGCAACACGTGTTATAAAAACTGTATACATTAGCAGCTGTTTACACATCGACAGTGTTGCCAACTATCATAACTTTTTTAAATTTTTTCTTACCAATATATTGGGAATTGAACACAATCAAAAAATTTTTAAAAATCTGTACTTGAAAAATTGACTTTTTGCCGCCAAAATTGAAAATTCGGCCAAAGTGCAATCGTAGTATAACATGGAATATAGTTCCGTGCTTGGGTAACTATATCAGTGCTGAAAATTTAGTTAAAATTGAATCAACAGTTTTTGCGTTATTGCGGAGCATGCAGAAATAACATTCAATTCAATACAAAGGGGCATGGCATTTTACGCCCATTTGTCCGATCACGCTCTAATTTGGCACATAGTTAGTACTTAGTTATTACTATCGTTGGTTTAAATTTCATCAAAATCGGTCCATCCGTTTTTTATATATAGATGTCATTAGTGGTGCAATGTAAAAATTCGATTTTGCCCAACCCTCCGCCCACAGACAAAAAAGCATGGCATTTTACGCCCTTTTGCCCGATCACGCTCTAATTTGGCATATAGTTAGTACTCGGTTAGTACTATCTTTTGTTTAAATTTCATCAATATCGGTCCATCCGTTTTTTATATATAGATGTCATTAGTGGTGCAATGTAAAAATTCGATTTTGCCACGCCCCTCCGCCCACATGCAAAAAATCAAAAATCTGACCGCACAGTGTTACTCCCTACGCTATTCTGAATATTCCCTGAAAATTTCATCAAGATCGGTCGAGCCGTTTTCGAGGCCATACGGAACATACATACATACCCACATACATACATCCATTTTTATATATAAGTATATAGGGGGCATTCCAAGCCAAATCACTCACTTTTAGACCCGATCCCTTTCGATTTATTTTATTTTTAGATATGTTTTAGTACTTATTAAATGCAACTTGGACACCAATTTTCAGCCTTTTATTTCAATATGGTGTTGAGTAATCAATTTTTCAAAATGGCGATTTTCTCAAAAAAATTAAAAAATTGAAATTTTTAATTAATTTTGATCATTTAAAAATATAGATATTTTAAAAAAAGTTGGACAACGTTTTGTTAGTATTTAAATGTAGTTTTAGAAAAAAAATATGAAAAAATTATTCGAAGTAATTATCACTTATTTTTTGACGTTTAAAAATTAAAATCGACTTTTTGAAAAAGTCCGAAACCTTCGATTTTTTTGTAAAAAACTATAAAAATTCTACTCTAAATTACGCAACTTTTAAGCCATAATTCGAGATGTGATCACAATTCTTTCTATTTTTTTTTTAATTTTTAAAATTGCACCTTTAATTTTTTGGCTCTGATTTATTTTATATGGTGCTCCAAAAAAAAAATAAATTGGTAGATATTGAACCTAACTTACCCTAGATATATTCATTTCAAGGTAAAATACGTCTCACAAAAATTTAGAACGATCGGAAATGGGTAAGGCGTTTAACATGGTCCTTAAAGTTTAAAAAACGGATTACAAGGAAAAATATGAATTTTTTTCTGTTTTCCGAATATTTTTGGTATTTTAAGTTAAGTTTTATTTCAAGCAATTACGGAATTGTGATGTTGAGTAAAATACCTTTCTAATAAGGTACTAAAAACTTAAATCGGTTGAAAATCAGCCAAGTTATTACAACTTCCCCAGGCATCTAGCGTGTGTCATACCGCTTGATTAAAGAATACGAGTCCCTTTTTTTAAATTTATTGAAATTTTTTACTGTAATAACATTTTTTCATTATTCATGTTTCAGTGTAATATTGTTTTGGTTTTTCCAAATTTTAAAACAAAAAAATTTTTTTTTTTTTTAAATAGATATTTCAAAAGGGTGTTAAAAATGCAGGCATTTTTAGAATTAATTTAAAAAATGTTAGCAAAACACAATATGAAAAATACTTGTCATCAAATTATATTTGAACTTGAAGAATAAAAAAATGTTATTACAGTAGAAAATTTCAATGAATTTCAAAAATCGGATTGTATTGCTTAATCAAGTCGTCTTCCACACGTTAGATGCCTGGGGAAGTTGTAATAACTTGGCTGATTTTCAACCGATTTTAGTTTTTAGTACCTTATTAGAAAGGCATTTTACTCTACATCATAATTCTGTAATTGCATGAAATAAAAATTAACTTAAAATACCAAAAATATTGCGAAAACAGAAAAAAATCATATTTTTCCTTGTAATCCGTTTTTTAAATTTCAAGGACCATGCTAAACGCCTTACCCATTTCCGATCGTTCTAAATTTTTGTGAGACGTATTTTTACCTCGAAATAAATGTATCTGGGGTAAGCTAGGGTCAATATCTACCAATTTATTTTTTTTTGGAGCACCATATAAAATAAATCAGAGCCAAAAAATAAAAGGTGCAATTTTAAAAATTTAAAAAAAATAGAAAGAATTGTGATCACATCTCGAATTATGGCTTAAAAGTTGCGTAATTGGGAGTAGAATTTTTATAGTTTTTTACAAAAAAATCGAAGGTTTCGGACTTTTTCAAAAAGTCGATTTTAATTTTTAAACGTCAAAAAATAAATTATAATTACTTCGAATAATTTTTTCATATTTTTTTTCTAAAACTACATTTAAATACCAACAAAACGTTTTCCAACTTTTTTTAAAATATCTATATTTTTTAATGGTCAAAATTAATTAAAAATTTCAATTTTTTAATTTTTTTGAGAAAATCGCCATTTTGAAAAATTGATTACTCAACACCATCTTTAAATAAAAGGCTGAAAATTGGTGTCCAAGTTGCACTTAATAAGTACTAAAACATATCTAAAAATAAAATAAATCGAAAGGGGTCGGGTCTTAAAGTGAGTGATTTGGCTTGGAATGCCCCATAGATAAAAATTGTTTTATTCGACCTTTAAAATATTATATTTTGGGGATGTTTATTCTGGCTCGAGGTAATTATTTTCTTTACTAACTAAAACCATGATATTCTCATAGCACAATTTTCGAGATATTATTATTTTGAATTTTGATCCCAAGGCACTCGGGGATCAAAATTTTATTTACCATGGTTTTTTTGCAACACAGTTTTTTTGTTTTAAACATTCTGAAAATTCAGAAAATTCACGGAAATATTTTTTTCAGCTTCGATTTTGACGTATTTAACACAAACAAGTGAGAGTGTTACATTCGGCTGTGCCGAATCTTTTATACCCTTCAAAATGTAAAAAAACTATATTAAAAAAATCCAGGGTCGTCTTTTTTTTTGGGGGGGAGGGGTTGGTGGGAGACGTTAGGGGGCACATTCCCCTGCGATTTTTAACTTCTTCTGAGATAAGAATGTTGCATTTGCTTAGCAAAAGTACAAAAAACCCTGCAAAAAATGCGTTTTTTTTTGGGTTGGTTTAGTTCTCCAAGGGGGAACTTTTTTCCCCTTGGTCTGATTTTTCCTATTTCCAAACTTAACCTGCCTAGGAATATAATACATATTCGTGCCAGACTTCGGAAGTCTAGTTCGTTTAGTTTGGACTGTATCGTGTCTTCTACAGACGGACAGACGGACAGACGGACGGACATCGCTAGACTGTCTTAGAATCGATCACTGATCAATAACATATAAACTTTATGGGGTCCTAGACTGATATTTCGATGCGTTACACACGGAATGACAAAGTGAGTATACCCCCATACTGTGGTTGGAGGGTATAAAAATGATTTTTCGAAAATACGTAATTTCACCAAATTTTTTTTTATACCCTCCACTCTAGTGATAGGGGGTATATATAAGTTTGTCATTCCGTTTGTAACACCTCGAAATATTGGTCTAGGACCCCATAAAGTATATATATTTATGATCCTCGATCGATTTTAAGTCGATCTAGCGATGTCCGTCCGTCCGTCCGTCCGTCCGTCTGTCTGTCTGTCTGTCCGTAGAAAACACGCTAACTTTTGAAAGACTTTACAGAGGCTACTGACGTTTGGCATATTTGTTTGTCATTTACCTGGTCAGGTTGGTATTGCAATCCAGCCAAATCGGTCCAGTGGTTCAAAAGTTATGAGCAAAAGAGTAAATTTCGGCAAGGGTGTTTCGCGAATTTACAAGATAAAAAACACGATAACTTTCGAAAGACAATAATGAGACTACTGAAGCTTGGCATGTATCTTTGCCGTTCCCCGGGTCTATTTGGTTTTAAATTTCAGCTCAATCGGTCCAGTGGTTCAAAAGTTATATGCAAAACCCTGAATTTCAGATTAGTTTCATCTAAAATGCCACGTGTTTTAACAAGTTTTAAAAGCATTGGTGGTAACTAAACAATGCTTTTCAAACTTGCTTAATTTTAAAGCAATGCTTTTTAAACTTGTTTAGTTTTAAAAGCATTGGTAACTTAAAAATCACACTCGAAAAAAATTTTACACTCAAAAAAAATTTTACACTCAAAAAAAATTTTACACTCAAAAAAAAAATGTACCCAAAAAAAATTTAGTTTTTTTTTTACAAAAGTGACAATATTTTGTGTACATACGTACGTGCATTCACTCAGAAATATTTTAACAGTAAAAAAAACATTACACTAGAAAAAAATTTTACACTCAAAAAAAAAATTAGTAATTTTTATTTTTTTTTTTTTAAATGACAACAAAAGAGTTTTTACTCAAAATAAAATATTTCTAATCAAAATTGTTAATTTTTTCACGTTAAAAAATGTACTACCCTTTAAAAAAATTCATTTTGGAGGGTATTCATAGATTCGGCAAAGTCGAATTTAACTTTTCTACTTGTTTTTTTTTGAGGTTTCGAGTAATGAGTATACGTTTGTCAATAAAAGGTGCTTCTAAGCGGTGAATACGGATGCTTCTAAGCGGTGAACTCAACACAAAGAGGAGTAATTCCGATATTTAATTTGTTCAAAAGTTTCATTTAAATGGCTTATTTTAATCTGACACACATTAAGTGTGTGGCAATCGTGCTGATAATGGAAGGGTGGAATCTTCCGAAAGCTGTCGACATCTCCACTTAGCCTGTGTTGTCACTTGATTTTGTTCAGATTTTCTCATTGTACAACAATTATTATTTCTCAGAAATAATTAATATGGACTCGAACCGAACTAAATAAAAAAAATTAGTTAAAATTTGATTTTGTAAAAAAATTTAAAGAAATAATTATGAAACCGGGTTTCTTTAACAATTGACCGTAAATATTTAATTAAAAATTTATAGATTTTTTGCACATAGTTAACCCTTTACTAAGTAAGGTAAAAAATTTGTCCGATTTTTGAAATCGTGCCCAAAGTTTTTGTAAATTGTGTTCCCTTTAATTTTAAAATTTGCAAGTTTTATTGCTCAATTTTATTGAATACATTTTGGAGAATAAATGTTCAATTTTGGGTATTTTTCGCTCTTTCCATTTAGCACTTGTAGCGATTTAATTTTATCGATTTTCAAAAAAATGCATTTTTGAATCATTATTGTTTATTTTTGACCAACATTTTGGAAAAAATTAACTTAAGTTTAAGTTCATGTTTGGTGTGTGTTGGTTTTTTCTTTGTAGCCAAATCGGATGAAAAAAATCGCCAAAATTTAATTTTGTTCAGATTTCTTAAAAAAAAAATTATTTTCATTTTAAAGAAATAAATTTATAACAAAAATCGCCAAAAATACGAAAAAAATTTTAAAAGTCACAAAAAGACAATTTGGTGTAGTTATTGTTATTTTTTCAATTGAAAAGGGAATTTATAAATTAAAAAAGACAATTTTTGTGTGAAAACAGGTTAACTGTTTTTTAATGACATGCTTCATTTGCAGACGGGTGCTGCGAATCAATTAATTTTAACTGATATTTTCTGAACCAAAAACAAAACAATTTGAAAAAATAACAAGTTGGAAAGGTAAATTCGACTTTGCCGAATCTATGAATACCCTCCACAATGCCTTTTGTAAAGGATAGTAAATTTTTAACGTGAAAAAATTAACAATTGTCATTGGAAATATTTTATTTTGAGTAAAAAACTCTTTTTTTGTCATTTAAAAAAAAAAAATACTAATTTTTTTCTGAGTGTAAAACTTTTTTTGAGTGTAATGTTTTTTTTACTGTAAAAATATTTCTGAGTGAATGCACAAAATATTGACTACAAAAATATTGAATACACAACATATTGACATTTTTGTAAAAAACAACTAAATTATTTTTTGAGTGTAAAATTTTTTTTTAGTGCAAAATTTTTTTCGACTGTAATTTTCAAGTTACCAATGCTTTTAAAACTAAACAAGTTTAAAAAGCATTGCATTGAAACTAAACAAGTTTGAAAAGCATTGCTAAGTTACCACCAATGCTTTTAAAACTTGTTTACCACGTGGTATTTAAGATGAACAAAATCTGAAATTCAGGGTTTTGCTTATAACTTTTGAACCACTGGACCGATTGAGCTGAAATTCAATACCAAGCAGACCTGAGGAACGGCAAAGATACGTGCCATTCAGCAGAACTTTTAGCATTCTCATTGCGAAAGTTATCGTGTTTTTTATCTCGTAAATTCGCGAAAAACCCTTGCCGAAATTTACTCTTTTGCTCATAACTTTTGAACCACTGGACCGATTTGGCTGGATTGCAATACCAACCTGACCAGGTAAATGAACAACATATATGCCAAACTTCAGTAGCCTCTGTGAAGTCTTTCAAAAGTTAGCGTGTTTTCTACGGACAGATAGATAGACAGACGGACGGACGAGCATCGCTAGATCGACTTAAAATCGATCGAGGATCATAAATATATATACTTTAAGGGGCCCTAGACCAATATTTCGATGTGTTACAAACAGAATGACAAACTTATATGTATATCACTAGAGTCGAGTAGAGGCGCAGCCGAATAGCGTTCTCACTTATTCTCACTTCGTTTCTTTCCTTTTTATATTTTTTCTTTTTTCCTATTTTTTCGAATTCGGTTTGGTTTACTTCATCGGAGTTTCAATCAAATTTGACTTCGTTTTGCATGAAATACGAAATGAATATAGCGTTTTTTATGGCATTGGTTTTATGATATTTACAATTAAATTTGAAAACTTTGCTCCTATATCACATCTACCCACATTCATTTATGACTTATGTCTGAAATAAAATTAAGTTTACCCTCAATACTATTGTAAAGCTCACCAGAAAAGGTTAAATTTAACCATATTTAAATAATCCCGTATAAAAATAAATATTAAAAGTGTAAAAGTCCTGAATAAAAAAAGGGGTTAAATAATTATAATTTGTAAATAATACCCCAAGGTTATGTATACAATTATTAAACAAACATACATAATAGAATAAAAACGATAAAAAGACAAAGTAACGATATTAATACGAATAATAATCATTTGAAAATAAAAGGGGTAAAAAAGTGTAAACATAAATAATAAATAAGAATTGTAAATGAAAATATGTACATGTAAAAAACTTTTGTATAAAATTATAGAAATAAAATTATGGGGAAACAAGTTGAATAACAATTTAATATAGTTAGGTACGGTTGTATATAAAAGAATTTTCAAAATTAACAGATCCGTAGTGATTAAATATATTAGACCCGTAAGTATAATTATTATATTCAAATAGGTATAAAGTAATCTGCATGGAAAATGAAATATATATGGTTGTTAAATGAAAATATGGTTGCTAACGTTCAAAAACTAAAAAAAAAACAAAACTTAAAATTAGCTTTTCTTGCTCTTTTAATAGATGCTTTCATTAGCGCTCAAACTCTGTTTGGAATAATAAAATCAATACAAAATAAATATTTTTTAATATTATAAAATTTATGAAAAAACTCCAGTAAAATTTTTTAGAATCGATTTTTACAACACATGTTTACTACTCTATTACACACATTTTTTCAGAACATGTTCTGTGAAACTGTTTGTCAAGCTTGTTCTGTGTAATCTTTGG
>CAWUER010000253.1:0-16561 GCA_963921195.1 Pegoplata infirma
GTTTTTTTTTCAAATTTTTTTTTAGTTTAGATGTTTGTCCATCCTATGCACAGCACCTAAAACAGTACGCAAAAGTACTGTTTTTTAAAGCGTTTACTGGTTTTGTACTGTTTTTTTATACTCATCACCAAAATGTAACATTTTTCGAAAAAATGTTTCATGTTTGACCAGTGTTGCCACCAATTGAATTGGAAATTACACAAAAAATTATCCAAAATCTCACAAATTACACAAAAATTTGTATTTTGTCACTCCGTTTGTAACCCCTGATCTACACCTGATTTTTATTGGTGGCAATAAGCAATAACGTATGCAAAATGAACAAAAAACAGCTTTGCGTCTATTTTAATGAATTCTTAACAAAGATGACGTACGACTTTGATGTTTAATTGCCAGCAATAGTTGCCCAGAAAAATTGCCAAGCAATTATTGCTATAAAAATTTTGACGTTATATCAGTTGTGGGCACCAAAATATCGAAATATCGGTCAGAGAGCCCTTAAAGCATATTTACATTATTGATCCTTGATCGATTCTAAGTCATTCTTTAAATGTTCGTCCATCCGTCTGTATAAAACATATTGCAGTCCGAAATAAAAAAATTCTAGACTCCTGAAGATTGGCACGAATTTGTCTTATGGTCATAGGTAGACTAAATTCGTAAATGGGCAAAATCGGTCCAGGTGGAAAAATATTTAACCTTGAAAAACAAACCAACATCTGAAAAATAAATTTTTTTAATGATTTTTTGGTATTTTTGTCCAACAAATGAAACAATTTTCAGTTTGCCTCCTTTTGTAGGCATGAATAAAAAAAAAATAATTTTAATAATGATAAAATGGTTTTAATTAAGTGTAAAAATCATTATAAATCAACTTGCCAATATTTATAGCGTGGGAAAAGTGTCCCCCAGTATAGGGATATTAAAAGATATTGAATAACAATTTTCAGAATTGGGAATAGGGATTCTCCAGAACAATTTTGAATTTAAAAAATTTTAGAGTGTGGTTTTTCGACATCTAAATCAAAAGAAAATTAAGGCTTTAATGGTCCAAGTATGCATGTTCTTCATTTATTATCTTGTATTTGGTAATAAAAATTTTTAAAGTCGATGTTGTCAATGATTTTTTAAGCCAAAAATGTCGATAAAATGATAAAAAAAATTGGAACTTTTATTAAGGTAAAATTACACACAAATTACACAAAAAATATCATTATCCAAAAATTATCCAAGAATTTTGAAATTGTCCCACTTTTGGATAATTATCCAGAAAGTGGCAACACTGTGTTTGACAAAATTTTAATTCAATTTTTAAAAAGGAGCTAAATGCAATTTAATTTTATACCACACTCAAAAAGAAAAATTATTTAAAAAGTGGAAAACTTAACTAAATTCAATAATGATTTAGCTCCATTGCCATGTTTTCCTTCTTTTTATCTAAATTTTTCTGAAAAATATGAAAAAGAAAAAAACTAGAAAATGGGAAAAAATTTATTTTATTGAGTACATCTCATTTAAAGTTCCGATTGCGGGCAGACCCCATTAGGTTCGGAACCCAGACCACCTTAGGCCCAGTCCCATTGGGTCTATTAAGGATCGTCATAGATTTTGATTCAAATCCTTCGCTCTACCTTGCTTAGTTTTTAGGATACAGGAATTTAAGGGCCCAAAAGGGTCTTTAGAATCTTAACGGGATAACTAAAAAACTATTACACGGATAACTAAAAAGAACTACAAAAATGTATTTGGCATTTTTTTTGGTTTCGGCAATATTTTCTGAGAAATGAGGAACGCCCAAATTTTTAGACTCAAATTGAGGAGTCCATACATTGAAAGAGGACCGGAGATTCTTTAGAGATTTTTAGAATCGAAAATGAATACTTTTTTGCTCTTTCTGGCTTAGTTTTTGAAATTTTTGAAACATTTTTTGAAAAAAAAAAATTTCCTTAAATTGCATAAAATTTACTAAACCTGAAGAAAAAACTTTATCAATTCTAAGAAGATAAATATGATGAACTAATTGGTTGCAAATTATGTCAAAGAAATTTCAAAATTTTTATTAAATTTTACTAAATTGTGAAAAAAAAACATTTTCCCAAAATTTAGTTCGGCCTTGTTTGAGTGCAATAATACCGTTTTCGCGTTTGCTTTTTAAAGTCGTGTTTTAATTAAAACACTGTTTTATGGATTTTTTCATATGTTTTAGATACAAAGATCGGTGTATTAGTTAAGCGAAAGCATAGACTACAAAAGCTTTTCAAGTAAGATATTGCGGCAACTAAGACAAATGCTCCAAAAAGTCAATCGCAATTTTTTCAACACTGATAAAAAAATAGAATAAATTTGAGACGGTTTACCCAAAATGTTCCACCGTTCTGTTAACAACCTTTTATGCTCGTTTTGACTGACATCTGTTTGAAATCAGGGTAAAAGGGCTAAGTTTTTGTAGTTTGATATAAAATAAGACTTTTAAAAAAGTACTGTTTTTATTTGCAATGTACTGTTTTTTGAGACCAAATGTACTGTTATTCCATATTTCAAATCTGGTAACCCTAGTCCATCCACACACAAAAATTCAGAAACGCGTTTATCGTTTTTTTTTCGAGAAAATCGCATTTGAATTTTAAATTTCATAACAATTTTGTAATTAGCTTGTTTTAACGTTGCGAATGAGTATTATTAATTGCATAAATATTACTCATACAATCTGTTGAAACAAGAAAATACAAGCAAATTACGAAAATGTTTTGAAATTTAAAATTCAAATGGTTAATAATATATATAACCATTTGACCGATCTGCATCACCCTTTCAAAACTGGATACAAATTGGTGAAAATATTGTATTTAAGTAGGAAAAGAAAAATTCCAATTTTTGGGCCTCTGGACCAAATAGTTCCGGAGATACCACGGTTTGAAAAATGAAAAAATCATAAATATCTTACTGAAGTGGTCATACGTTTTTTACCATATCTCTGTCAATCTTAATGATACGAATCTCAGTGATATCTCATGTTAAAGGTAATGGGGTAAATATTAAAATAAAATTTAGAAAGATTTTTTTTTTTGATGCTTAAATGTCATTGTCAGCAAATCTGTGGTTTAAGATGAAATACCTCAAAAAAAGCTATTTTTAAATCTTTTAAAAAAATATATGTTAACCCTTTATCTCTTCTTTATACTTATGTTTAAACCGTAGAGTGGTGTCTCAACTGGTTCTAGATTTATGCAAAAAATTGTTACGCCGCATTAGAAAAAATTTGTTATTTTCGTGGTCAAATTTACAAAAAAATTTTTAATTGACGAGTTAGTGATGCTTTTCTTCGTAGATTGACAGAGTTATGGTAAAAAACGTATGACCACTTCAGTAAGATACCCGAGTAAAAATTTTTGTATGATATGTAACACAATATATATTTATACGCAATTTGATCCGAATAATGGTGGATGTTTTTGCATTAAAAAATATCAACTTGTATAAAATATGATTTTATTTCATCCGAGTTTTGACCAGACATTGCCATATATTGGTTTATCAAATTAGATCTAATTGCACAAAAACATATAAAATTCTAGTGTTTTTTGGTTTGGGTTGAGATACACCACAGGTCAACGATACATTCACCAAACATATAATTTTCTAAAACAAAAAATGTTTGGGTACGCTTCGAACCCAGGCGCGGATCAAACTCTTGGCTTGGGGGGGGGGGGAAATTTTTTTTTACTCAAACAATTTTTTTTTGCAGGGATCCTCTAGTCCAATGGTTCCCAACCTTTGATTCTCGCCCCACTGGGGGGCAATTTGAAGGTTCCAGGGGGGCAACGAACAAATTTTCAAGATTTTTGTTAGTCAAATTAACTACAAAAACTATTTTTTTTGCAAAATTAACTACAAAAATCTTGTTAATTTCTTAACATTTTTACTAAAAACTTAATTTAAATGCTTATTTTTCAAAAACTTTGCTAAACAGGTAGTAATTTTTCAATAGATACACAAATTAGAAAAACGTAACAAATTTTTCCTTAGTGTAGCGGGGACAAGACAATTTTTTTAACTTAAAAGTGGGGCGTGGCGTAAAAAAGGTTGGGAACCATTGCTCTAGTCGGATTTGAATCATTAAGGTTTTTTAGTGTTTACCTCTTGTTTATTTTGGTTTTTTCTATAACATTTCCAAATTTTAAAAATTTATTCCTATAAAATAGGTTGAGGAAATATTTGATATTTTGAAAAATGTCTCACCAAGAAGTTTTCATGTCCTAAAGCATTTTTCTGAGAGCAAAAGGCCTAGATTCCAAAATATTTGTCCAATAGAAAATATACAAAATTTCAGAAATATTAAATAAAAAAAGTTTACTGATTTTGAAATTTTTCTAAGTCATTTGCTTAAAGAGAAAATTTATGATTCTGACACATTATCCCAATAGAAAAACTCTGAGGTTCTGATGCAATTTGCTATAGAGAAGCTTGTACAATTTTTGCATTTTAAGCTATTGAGAAATTTTTAGATTCTGATTCACTTCTATTTAGGAAATTCTCATATACTTTTGCAATTTTCCAATCAAAAATTCCAATATTTAGAAAAATTCTTTCTATAGAAAAATTCTTAGAATTTGTGACTTTTTCCACATAAAAAAGTTCTTAAGTTCAGAATTTAATCCGAATCATGATCAGACGGAAGAAGTAGAATGAGTCCAAGATAAAAAAAAAATTTTGGGGCTTTTTTATGGCGACCAAAAGAAGATTTTTAGCGCAAAAAAAAGTTGAAAATTTTTAACAATTTGTATTTCGCTTCAAATGTAATAATTTCTTTTGGGGGAATGAAATAATCCTGAACCACTTTGAGAGGATTTTTTCAAATTTGTAGCCGTTTCGTAGGATTCTTCACTCATTGATTTTTTATTCATTGAAAAAAGAAGTAATTCTTTTAAATACTGACTTAAATGCTCTAATACGCAACAGAAAGTAGTGGGCGGTGATTAAATAATGCATTACCAGGTAATGCATATCACTTATAAGTAGTATATTTTAAGATGTCTTACTAGAAATTGATTAAATAATACATAATTATTTTTTTTATTGGTAAGCATTACTTTCATACTTACTAAATGATTTGTAATAATTTGCATGCATTACTTTCTTTTCGTACTACACCTACGGCTGCATTAGAAATCCTCCTTCACCTGATACCCTTGGACATATTGGGTAGGCAGTATGCAGCTGCGTCGGCAATTCGACTTAATAGCACGCTGCAATGGAGGAGCAGCGATTGTGGCCATAGCGCGATCTTGAAAAAGATAACAATACCACAAAATGTGGATTGTGCTCCCTCTTTGAGCCTCTTTGAGCGCCACTTTACCACTATGATACCATCCAGGGAGTCTTGGATGGGGGATACTCCGGGTAGTGGAGCTACCATAAATTTTTACACAGATGGATCGAGGCTGCACGAACAAGTGGGCTTTGGGGTCTATTCGGAAGAGCTTGGATTGAGCCTGGCTCGTAGATTGCCAGATCATTGCAGTGTCTACCAGGCAGAGATGCTGGCAATAAAGGAAGTGGCTGACTGGTTGAGCTGCAATGTCTTGTCTACAACCGCAGTCAACATCTATACTGACAGTCAAGCCGCGGTCAAGTCCCTGGATTCAATGTTTCTGAAAACAAGATCTGCCCTTAACTGCCGCACGTCTTTAAATGAGATGGCCAAGCAGTTTAACATACGACTCATATGGGTCCCAGGGCACAGAGACATTTCAGGGAATTGCAAAGCCGATGAGCTTGCAAGACTAGGAACTACCTTACAGGTTCCAGCAGAATTGGAATGTGTTGGTATGCCTCTAGAAACTTGCAAGCAAAACCTACGGCTTTGTTCTGCGACGGAGACTAATCAAAGATGGGCAAATGGATGGACGTGTGAGACAACACGCCTGATTTGGCCTTCTCTTAATCAGGGGCGCACAAGTGAGCTGATATCGCTTCCAAGAGGAGAGATTTCAACGGTGGTTTCTATAATTACCGGACACTGTCTTATACGGAAGCACGCAGAGCGGTTAAATGTGCCGTCGAATGACTTTTGCCGAATTTGCATGGATGAAGAGGAGTTGGAAACTATCGAACACTTTATTTGCCATTGCCCGGCACTTTCTGGTCAGCGACTTGCTTCACTGGGATCTAGGGAGCTGTACGATCTTTCAGATTTGTCGGATGTCAAAATTCAACATCTAAGGAGTTTCATAAGAAGCTCAAACTGGTTTAACGACAGGGACTAGTAGGGAAACCTATTACGATCCCGTGGTATCACAATGGACCTCAGAGTCTACGTGTGTTGACGTAAAACGTCAGCAGCCACTTACAACCTAACCTAACCTACTTTCAGTGTGATCTAATCAATGCTGCGTAGTATATAGAGTTGTCAGTCGATTAAGAATAATTCGATTAATCGATCAAACAAAACCCAACTCTTGTTCGAATAATTCAAAAATGACGATTTTCGAATAACGAATAAATCGATTAATTAATGTCGATTAATCGAACAATTTTTTTTAATTGAAAAATTAAATAAATGCTTAGAATTTGATTTATTCTAATAAATTTTGAAAGATTTTATACAAAATGTAGGAAAGTTAAAATATATTGTAGCCATAGCCCTGGATAGCACGTCCATTATAGAATTAGAGGGAGTTATCAAGTTTTTAATAAATAATTTAGAAAAAATAATAATTCTTTTGCATCAGACTTACTAAAACGTATTAAAATAAGAATTAATGAGAGACGTATAAAAGTGTGAAATACGTTAATAATTTTTCTACATTCTGGAAATTTTCCGAGCAATGAAAGTTTCTTAAAATAAATTCTGATTAATTTTTATTAAAAAATAAAAATTGTTTTATTCGACCTTTAAAATATTATATTTTGAGGATGTTTATTCTGGCTCGAGGTCATTATTTTCTTTACTAATTAAAACCATGATATTCTCATAGCATAATTTTCAAGAAAATTATATTTTTGATTTAAATTTAATTTTTTAATCGACACGGGTTTCGGAATTTGTCAAATTCCATTGTCAAGATTATTTAGCAAAAAATAGAAACGATTTACTACAAAGTAGCAAACGAGTCTAATGACAAATCGTTTGTGCACAAACTAAAATATTAATACATATTCGCCTCTATTCACAATGAGAATTAGAAAGACGAAATTGTACCATACTAAAGCCCCTATGACACTACATTTTTTTTTGTATTGATGTGAACAGTGCAAATATATCACCATAGGAATTCTGAATAAGTGTGAATAGTAAAAGCATACTAAAAAAAACAGTAAACGTCAAATTTTATTCTTGTGTTATCGATAAATTTGGTTATCAAATGATTGAATGTCAAAAAAAATGTAAAAATTTTACATTTTTTTTTACATTTACGCATGAATGATATTAAGTGTTGCCAACTTTTCTGTTTTTCATTAAATGAAGCGATTTTTTTGTTTTTTTGACGGTTTTTGGTATTTATTAAGCGGGTTTTTATTTAAATAAAAGTAATCATCACTATTTGTTTGTTTATTTTATGTTTCTTTTTCATTTCTTCTTTTGCTGTTTCATTCTATCAATTAATAAAAAATAAAATACAAAAAAAATGTAGTGTCATAGGGGCTTAATAAGGCAACGATTGTCAATAACCAACAAAAATATTTAAAACAATTTTACATATGATAGTTCATTGGACTACAACAATATGTTATTTGTGTTGTTGTTGTGAGTAATAATCCATATTAAGGTTTCTTAAAATATTCTCCAAAAAGCGAAACAAAAGAATATGCAAATGAATTATACTCCAGATTATTTTATGTTGAAATTAATCACAATACTTCAGATAAAAGTATTGAAATAGAGGAAGTTATTAGTAATGAAAATAATAATCTTTTATGCGAGTTAAATAATTCAATTCAAAGTATTAAAAATTCAGAAAATAAAAAGGACTTCAGCGATATATCAGACGATATGGTATATTTGGGAAAATTTGAAAAAAGAACAGAAAAATTAGATAAACTTTTGTATGCTCTTCTTACTATATCTCCTACTTCAAAAATTAGCGAAAGAGTGTTTTCAAAAGCTAATTTAATAAAAACAAAAACCAAAAATCGTTTGAAAGCAAACAAATTGAGTCAACTTTTATTTTTAAAAAATTATTTCTTAAGAACAACTTAAATTGTCTTATTTGACTTATCTGAATACTTCAAATAATAATTTGTATTTGAATTATTTCTCAACAAGTATTAAAATCGACATCCATTAATTAAAAGTGATCTCAGTTATTCAATTTTTAAGTTTTTTTAACTTTTAACTATTTTATTTTTAAGTTTTTTTTTACATTTTTTCGTTAATAAAAATTTTAACTTTCTTATTTAAAGTTTTGTTATATGAATTGTTTATTTTTTTTTTGTTAATAAAAATATTTTTTAAAATAATTTTTTTATTCGTTATTCTCTTCGATTAATCGAATAAATTTTGATCTTTAATCATTTGATCGAACGAGGAAAAACAATTATTTGAATTATTCGAACAAAGTTGAAAGTCGAATAATTGACAACTCTAGTAGTATAACATATTAAATATTTTATAAATTATTTGGTAATAAAAGTTTTGCTGGGATGTTAACACTAAACGTCCCGGAAATATGTTTACCTATATTTTCCATGATCTGTCAAACTGACATTCCTACATCTTTGAAAAATAATAATAGATTTATTGCTGCATTCTGTAAGGACGTATAGCGACTTAAACAGCAGCGTTGCAAAAATCGTTGTTGGGTTCACTGTATTATAACATGTGTTTTAAGGGAATATACAACCCAGCTAACAAAATGTGGAGTGCTCAAAATAAAAGACTCCTAAATAAATCTAAATAATAAATATTTTTGGAACCCTCATTTTTCGGAGTCAAAAAAGATAAAAAAATGAAACATTTTATTTATATTTTCATCTGTTTTGAGTTCAAAAGGAATCTAAAACATGGAGGAAATTGTTTCGTTTAAAAAAAATATTTCAAATTGACTCCTAAAAGGTTTAAAATTGTAATATGTAAAATAAGTGATAATTACTTCGAATAATTTTTGTAATATTTTTTTCTAAAACTACATTTAAATACCAACAAAACGTTGTCCAACTTTTTTTAAGATATCTATATTATTACTGGTCAAAATTAGTTGTAAATTTAAATTTTTTATTTTTTTTTTTAAATCACCATTTTGAAAAATTGATTACTCAACACCAGCATGGTATAAAAATCTGAATTTTTGAGAGCTAGTTGCATTTAATACATACTAAAACATATCAAAAATTAATCGAAGGTCGGGTCTAAAAGTGAGTGATTTGACCTGGAATGCTCCATATATATTTTATAATAAAAAAAGTTTTCCTCTGATCACAAGTCTGGACTGCGATCACATAAAACGATAGTTGACTATCGTCGATTTTTGGAGCCTTGTTGCTCCTAAACTAATCGAAATGTTTCCAAATTTTTTAATGTTTCTGGATAAGACAACACTCTTTAATAATTTAATAAAGAAAAACTTTCAAATATCCCTTCAAAACGATATGTATTTTGATGTCGTTTATGCATCGTCTATCGTTTTCCTTTTACATGATTAGCCCCCTGGTCTTCCATCACGTTGGGTTTTTTATGGAAAAAATTGCCCCTGCGTACGTGCGAAAATTAATTTGAAAGAGTTGTCGCAGATTTTAGAAGATGTTACATATTTACTCAAATCTCATATTTATTTAAACTCATTTTTTGTAATTCTTTTTTTGCCCGCCAAAAAAAAGCGCCTTGTACTTTTTTCTTTTTTGGCTCATTCTCTTTCTTTTATCGCCTAAACACATAATCCACTCAAAAATTGGAGTAACACCAACGTTTTTTTTAAATCCTCTCCAGGGCACCGTGTTAAGGATACATTTTTGAAAGGACGTAACTTACCTCCTTTTTCCTGATATGTAAAAAAATAAAATATGAAAATTAATGGAGATCCTCCACTTTCACTAGTGACATCCTAGGACAAGTACAAATGTTAAAATATTTTATAAAATTTAATCCTCTAAAATTTTGAAGTTCTTTTAAAAGGAAACAGGATCACGAAAAGAAATTCTGTATATGCAGTTTTACTACAATATTTTGATTGTAATCTCAACAAGGACTCGCGTAGCTGCCATATATCCTTTTTCTTAAAATCGCTGTAAATCTTTTAATAATTTTCGAATGCTATTAAATTTTTATTATAACTTAAATAGCGTTAACATTTGTGTAAAATTTCGTTGGCGTTTTTTTAGAAAAAATATCATTTAGGAATTCTCTTAAAATAGGAGGTAAGCAAAAAATCTACACCATTTCCAATTGTATTTTAGAAATGATCAATTGTATTTCAAAAATTAGTTAGTTTCTGAAATACAACTGATAAATTCTAAAATACAATTTATAATTTCTAAAATGGTGACATGACATAATCCCCACGGACATAATCCCCATTTCCGTTATGGGGATTATGACCTAATTCATTTCGGTAATAATCCCCATAATGGTAGTGTGGACTATGACCGAAAATTATTTGGACATAATTCCAATAAAAAGCGGACATAATTACCACACAGAAAATAAAATCATAAAATTCAAGTCAACAAACAGCAATTGTGAATGTCTTATGGTGATATCAACCAAACATTTAGTAAACACGGCATCCCGTTAGTCAATAATACAAAAATTCGATTTTGTTTTTAACAAACTACGTCAAATAATTTTATTTCAAAATGAAAGGAAAATTTCAACAAATCATTAGTGGCAGTTTGTCAATAAGACAAAGAAAAATATTTTTTTAACTTTCAAATAACCCGTTTGTTATTAATGTTCAATAATTTGTAAATAAAACCGATTTTTTTTCAACTATTTATGTCAATAAACGACTTTGTCAAATAAAAGTCATATTTTCAACAATTTAAATCAATAAATATAAAGAAAAAGAACTTTGTCAATCTAACAAAATCGTAAATTTATTTTTAACAATTGCTGTCTATAAAGAATTTGGTAGCTTTTGTAAAGTATAAAACAAAAACACAAACATACTCTAAAGGCATAATTACTTGAGCGAATACGGTTCGGAGACGTGTCAGCTGATACGTTAGCTTGTATTAAAATAAATGGAAATAGGTACTTAAACGAATACGTGACGGTGGTGTAGCTGCCGAACTTTAAAACGATGCAACAGCCCGTCACGCTACAGCACCGCTACAGTAGCGCTCAAGTGTCTGGGCCTTAAAGGCATAATTACTTGAGCGAATACGGTTCGGAGACGTGTCAGCTGATACGTTAGTTTGTATTAAAATAAATAGAAATAGGTACTTAAACGAATACGTGACGGTGCTGTAGCGGCCGAACCTAAAAAATTTTGATTTTCCGTACGTTTTACGTGTCAGCTGATTTTATTTTTTATTTTGTGTTGAAATTTTTTCATTTGTGTGGCAGAATTGACAAATAAATATAAATAAACGAAAAAAAATGTTTTTCTGTAAATATAAATTAAAAAAATCACAAATAACCACTTTTTTAAATAAAATTTGTAAATTAATATGACACGTTGAAACGGAATCAGTAAGTGCTTGAAAAATACAACAGAACGTTCCTAGGCCTTAACTACAAAATGCTCTCTCTCGTCGTGTAGTTTGTTTTTTATTTGTGCCTGTACTTCTTTTTAAAAAAGCAGACAATGAAAAAAGAAGACAATTAAAAAAAAAACGATTATGAATTTAGTTTTATCTGAGCTAGCAAGGGGTACGGCAGCAATTGGAATTATTTCATAGAAAATATTATTAAAAAATGTATTTCGAAAACAAACTAATCTTTTTATATAAATATTTTGTTTTGTTAACTATTGTGTTGTTTTTGCCTTTATATTTTTAGAATAATTTTTTTACAGAATTTGCTGTCCAAGTTTTTACCGATTGCTATGTTTGTCTAAAACGAAACTAAAACATGTGTATATAAAAAAGAAAGAAATAAAGAACAAACGAAAAAAAAAGAATTTTCAACATAAGACAAAAACGGTAAAACGGTAAAAGCAAAATACATTCTTAAGTGTTATAAAAAAGAATATTGACTAACAAAATAGTTTTGTTTAATTTCAATATTTATATTTATCTCGATTTTTAAACAATTTATTTTTAATTTTTTTTCCTATAAAAAAGTTTTAATTTGTCAATACAACTAATACTGTTGGTTGATATCACAAATTCGTTTGTTGAATTCGTTTACCATATCAACAAATGACGTTTGTGTTTGTTGAATTTCTTTGTTGAAAACAAAATTTATTTTTTTTTCTTTTGTTAGATCAACAAATTACGTTTTGTGTTTGTTGAATTTCTTTGTTGAAAACAAAATTTATTTTTTCTTCTTTTGTTAGATCAACAAATTATGTTTTGTGTTTGTTGAATTTCTTTGTTGAAAAAAAATTTAAGATTTTGTACGTTTGTCAATACAAATAATAATTTACGAGAACTATTACAAACTCATTTATCAATTGTTTTTTCAACAATTAATATTTACAAACGTTAGTTGATATTACAAATTTCCGTATAGGAGCACTTTCAGTGAAAAAATTTAATTGTATTCACAAATATGGGGGTCAATATAACAATTCGTTTTTTTCTGTGCAGATTTATGCGGATAATGACCACGTAACAAATGGCCATAATCCCCATTATGGGGATTATGTCTTCTATACTAGTTGGTCATAATCCCCAAAATTTAAAGATTTTTTTTTTTACTGAAAAGTTTCCTGCGTTGTAGTGTGTTTTAAAGGTATGCCTAAATACTTAACCGTGGGAATATGCTTGCATTGCATATTCCATATGTAAGTATTTAGGCATACCTTTAAGAATTAATAAAATAAATAAATAAATCAGTTTATAAAAAAGAATCAAGAGGTGTTGTCGTTACATGGCGACCGTGCTAAAATTATATAGACATTAAAAAACTGCAATCTTTAAAGACAACTATTAAACTTGAAATAACCAGGGTTTAAAAAAGCTGCTAATAGTATCCAAAAACAGACAAATATTTGATAATTTTCATTAATGATATCTAAAAATAGTCACCACACTTTAATATTCAACAACAAGCTTTCTAACAGCAGCCGGCTGTACACATTATCTTGTCCAATAGGGGTGGGATAGTGCACGAGTTTTCGATTTCGACACGCTAGAACCGCTTATTTTGTGAGGTTCGTAAAAAAAATGCATGGGCCAAAAAATGGGGCAGATCGGATAGGATCTAGGGGTCGCTCATCGGGGTCAAAGTTGGGTGTAGAGGGGAAAAAATCCACAAAAAGCCCCAAAACTCCTCTGGTTTTGCTCCTAGAGGGGCCAAATGCGAGACCGGCCCCCATTATTTTTTCCCCCTGAACACTTTTGCCAAACATACCTAAGCCCTATCTCCAATTCCTAAGGGGGGTCCCATACAAAGGTTCAATTTTTAAAAAATCTTGCTCCTACCGCTCTAACTGTCCTAGAAGTCACCCTAGAGGAATCAAATGTATGACCAACCCCCAATATTTTTTCAACCCCAACATTTTCTTAGAATATACCTACCCCTTATCCTCAATCCTTAGGGTGGTCCCCACACATTTTTTTTTATTTTTTCTTAAATTGTCATATTAAATCAGCTCCTACCGGTCCAATGGTGCCTCCTAGAGGGGTCATTATCAAGACCAACCCCCATTAATTTTTAGCCCCCAACACTTCTTCTGAACATACCAATTCCATATCTCCAATTCCTAAGGGGTCTCCCACACAAAATGACATTTTTGTAAAACTTGCTCTCACTGCTCTAACTATCGCAGGGGTGACCCTAGAGAAGTTAAATGTGTGACCGACCCCCAATATTTTTTCAGCCCCAAAATTTTCCCCAAACAAACCTACCCTCTATTTTAAAGCCTTAAGGGTGTCCCCACACATTTTTTTTATTTTTTAATTTTTTTTTTTTTAATCTGCGCCTACCGCTCCCATTCTGCCTTGTAGGAACGGTAAATGCAGACTGACCCCCATTAATTTTTGCCCCCTACATTTTTTCTGAACATACCTACGCCGTATTTCCACTTTGTAGGGGTGCTCCCCTGGGGAAAACTAAATTAGTAATGTATGTAGAGAAGTCAAATGTATGACCTGCCCATTTATTTTTGTAGCCAAAACATTTTCTTCAAACATTCCTACCCTCTATCTTCAAGGTGTTACCCCACAATTTTTTTATTTATTTTATCGAGAAATCCGAGGTCTTTAATTTGTAATTTAATAGTAACTTTTGTTAAGCGTAAAAAAATATTTTTTTTAACTTGAAAATAATAAAAAATGATAAATAATATAACTATAAATCAAATTAATTTATTTTTATCGTGTGATGGATATTGTTTCCGATTTCCGGCCACGACCTGAAGCAAAACTATTTTTTCCTCCTCGTTACGGCACAACACGTTGTTATAGTCTTCTATTAATTTTACGCCTCTTTCGGCAGCGTCGTTGACAACATGTAATTTACGTAATATTTGCAGCGCTCGCTGGTAGTCCTGACGATTTTCCCAAGTATTTGGATCGGAAGCAATGAAATTTGTTGTTATTCCGAAGCGTGCAAAAAATGTTGGAGTCTCAGGTATGACGTAGTGGCTTAAATCAGTTTTCATAAGTTCTTGATTCACTTGTTTCGATGCCATGTTAATTCTTTTCACACCTTTGAATCCAACAACATGTACTCGAGGATTACAATCCTTGTTGCCACTGTCGCCGCTATCCTCTGAGGCATCTTCTTCCCCGATATCATCGTCTTCTTCTTCCTCGCTGTTTTCGTTAGACGATTCGTCCATCTCATCGTCAGATAACTCTTCCTCCAATTCCTCTTCTTCAAATATACGAATTGCATTCGACACTTTTCGTTTTATTTCACAAGAGATATTCGGATCAAATAGTGAGAGAGCAAAAGCTTCGCCACTGAGATACCAGAGATGTCCACAGAATCTCTTGACCAATCGTTGCGACAGAATCTTATCAATTGAGGCATAATTGGCAATCGCTTTCAAAAAATTCAAATCATTATTTGGAGCTTCTATTGCTTTGGAAGCGCTAAACCAAGCTTTTACGTAAATTGTTATGATGAAAACGGCCACATCAAGAAGTGCATTTAATTCTTTTTTGGCCAAACCGATATATTTTCGGAACAAAAACATTTTTAGGCAATATATGCCTTTTGCCATCCATCGAGCATGACTGATGGGTCCTGGTGGGCTAAAATGCTTATTAGGAATATTTTCGCCAAGGTATAATAAAACAATTTCAAGAAACTCCTTGTAGTCGTCTCTGGGTTGCTTTTCTTTTATTTGAGCCCAACAAAACAACTTGATGTCAGTTTGGACTTGAGCTGGTATGTTGCCTGCCACTTCCTCATCTTATATGCCAAGACTGTACAATTTGTCTTTTATATTTTCCCACTGCTCTTTAAAACGCGCAAACATAAGCACTACTGGTCCAGACGTTTTGCCGAATTTGGTTTCAAACACTTAGTTTTCCCCAGGGGAGCACCCCTACAAAGTGGAAATACGGCGTAGGTATGTTCAGAAAAAATGTAGGGGGCAAAAATTAATGGGGGTCAGTCTGCATTTCCCGTCCCTAAAAGGCACAGTGGAAGCGGTAGGCGCAAATTTTATAAAAAAAAATTTAAAAAAAAAAAAAAATGTGTGGGGACACCCTTAAGGCTTAAAAATAGAGGGTAGGTTTGTTTGGGGAAAATGTTGGGGCTGAAAAAATATTGGGGGTCGGTCACACATTTAACTTCTCTAGGGTCACCCCTGCGATAGTTAGAGCGGTGGGAGCAAGATTTACAAAAATGTCGTTTTGTGTGGGAGACCCCTTAGGAATTGGAGATATGGAATTGGTATGTTCAGAAGAAGTGTTGGGATCTAAAAATTAATGGGGGTTGGTCTTAATAATGACCCCTCTAGGAGGCACCATTGGACCGGTAGGAGCTGATTTAATATGACAATTTAAGAAAAAATAAAAAAAAATGTATGGGGACCACCCTAAGGATTGAAGATAGGGGGTAGGTATGTTCTAAGAAAATGTTGGGGTTGAAAAAATATTGGGGGTCGGTCATACATTTGATTCCTCTAGGGTGACTTCTAGGACAGCTAGAGCGGTAGAAGGAAGATTTTTTAAAAATTGAACCTTTGTATGGGACCCCCCTTAGGGATTGGAGATAGGGCTTAGGTATGTTCGGCAAAAGTGTTCAGGGGGAAAAAATAATGGGGGCCGGTCTCACATTTGACCCCTCTAGGAGCAAAACCAGAGGAGTTTTGGGGCTTTTTGTGGATTTTTTCCCCTCTACGCCCAACTTTGACCCCGATGAGCGACCCCTAGATCCTATCCGACCTCCCCCATTTTTTGGCTCATACACTTTTTTTACCAACCTCACAAAATGTGCGGTTCTAGCGCTTCCAAATATTGTTGCTTAAAATCTCACACAACACTATCCCACCCTTATTGT